>CM060106.1:59463851-59478851 GCA_030522415.1 Channallabes apus | reverse complement strand
ACACACACAGAGTACTGACATAGACACATAGAGTACTGACCCACACACAGTACTGACACACACAGAGTACTGACACACACAAAGTAATGACACACACACAGTACTGATACACACAGAATACTGACATACACAGAGTACTAACACACACACAGTACTGACACATACACATAGATTACTGACACACATGCGTAGAGTACTGGCATACACAGAGTACTGACATACAAAAAGTACTGACATACAAAAAGTACTGACACAAACATAGTACTGATACATAGAGTGCTGACACACACATGCACACACACAGAGTACTGACACACACAAAGTATTGAGTATTGACACACAGAGAAGACTGACACACACAGAACAGTGACACACACACACACACACACACACACACACACTTTCTATGGGAAACTCCATGGGAAGCGTTCAGTGTAGAACTTAGCTGTATAACACAGACTTAAAATAATGCTATGTATTCAGTATGTTTATTTCTGTGTGTGTGTGTGAGAGAGAGAGAACTCACCTCTTTCAGGTATATCCTCGTCTATAATGACACACACCTCACAAACTGCTGAATGACAGCATCATGAGCTCAGGCACTCGTTTTCACATCACTGCCTCCACAACAACAATACCACACACACACACACACACACACACACACACACACACACACACACACACACACACACACACACACACACACACACACACACAAAAACATTATTACTTAAAAAGTTCAAAATTCAAATTGTATTTGTCACATACACAGTCAAACAGAGTACGATATGCAGTGAAATGCTTACACGACTGCTAGTGACCTTAAAAAATAATATAAGCTTATATATAAGAAAATAAATGTGAATAGAAGAAATACGTAAAAAATTTAATTTACTTATAAAATAGGCTGTACAAAGTAAAGTATACTGTAATAAAAGAAATATGTTAGAAAATAAGATTAACTAGTGAAATGTACTGTACAAAGTAAAATATACTTTACAAATAAGAACAGGATATCAATATAACAAATATATAAATATAGAAAAGAAAATTTAAATAGAAATTTGTCAAAAATTTGGTGTACAAATACTCATAAAAAAAAGACTTTGTAAAGTGACTTATTTAAAGTGTCTTATTTAAAGTGATTTGTGCAGTGGTCCATAGATGAAAATATAAATATGTAGTGCGAATGTGTCCAAAGTGGCCATGAATGCCCAGACAGTGCTGGATGTTACAAAAAGACAGTATTAGTCCTGTGTTGTGTTGTGATTGAGAGACCTGCACTAGTTAAGATTACAAACGACTTGTTTTTAGCTTCAGACCAAGGCTGCATCTCATTGCTAGTCCTGCTCGATCTTAGTGCTGCATTCGACACTGTAGATCATAATATTCTCATAGATTGCTTACAAAATTATATAGGTATTCAGGGACAGGCATTAAAATGGTTTAGATCATACCTGTCCGATCGCTACCATTTTGTAGATCTAAATGGAGAACCATCTGGTGTAATGCCAGTGAAATATGGGGTCCCACAAGGGTCAGTTTTAGGACCTCTGTTGTTCTCAATATACATGCTTCCCTTGGGTAACATCATTAGAAGACATGGGATTAGTTTCCATTGTTATGCTGATGATACCCAATTATATATCTCAACAAAACCAGACGAAATATCTAAGTTGTCTAGATTAACTGAGTGTGTCCAGGACATAAAAAATTGGATGACCAATAACTTTCTTTTATTAAATTCAGATAAGACAGAGATATTACTCATCAGCCTAAAAACCAGCATACAACAGCTTTCACAATTCAGCCTGCGTTTAGAAGGATGTACTGTTACTACCAGCTCAGCAGTAAAAGACCTGGGCGTAATATTAGACAGTAACTTGTCCTTTGAAAATCATATTTCCAATATCACAAAAACAGCCTTTTTCCATCTTAGAAATATTGCCAAACTTAGGAACATCTTATCCGTATCTGATGCAGAAAAGCTCGTTCATGCATTCATGACCTCCAGACTGGACTATTGTAATGCATTACTAGGTGGTTGTCCTGCATCCTCAATAAACAAGCTTCAGTTAGTCCAAAATGCAGCCGCCAGGGTTCTCACTAGATCCAGAAAATATGATCATATAACCCCAATATTATCATCCCTGGTGGCGGCACGGTGGTGTAGTGGTTAGCACTGTCGCCTTGCACCTCCAGGGTCTGGGTTCGATTCCCCGGCCAGGCTCGATTCCCGTCTCTGTGTGCATGGAGTTTGCATGTTCTCCCCGTGCTTGGTGGGTTTCCTCCGGGTACTCCGGTTTCCTCCCACAGTCCAAAGATATGCAGGTTAGGCTAATTGGCGTTCCTAAATTGCCCGTAGTGTGTGATTGGGTGTGTGAGTGTGTGTATGTGTGTGTGCCCTGCGATGGATTGGCACCCTGTCCAGGGTGTACCCCGCCTTGTGCCCGAAGTCTCCTGGGATAGGCTCCAGGTCCCCCGCGACCCTGAACACAGGATTAAGCGGTATAGAAGATGAATTATCATCCCTGCACTGGCTACCTGTTCAGTTTAGAATAAAGTACAAAATAGTATTACTTACATACAAGGCCTTAAATGGTTTAGCTCCCACATACCTAACCAGTCTTCTGATACGCTACAATCCACCACGTGCCTTAAGATCACAAAGCTTCGGACTTCTGGTAGTTCCCAGAATTTCAAAATCTACAAAAGGGGGTGGGGCATTTTCATATTTAGCTCCAAAGCTTTGGAACAGCCTTCCAGACAGTGTTCGGGGAGCAGACACGGTTTCCCAGTTCAAAAGGAGACTCAAGACGCATCTTTTTAATCTGGCATTCATGTAACTCATCCCGTAACCTCATACTCCAGTACACCTATCCCGAATGGCAACTACGCTAATTCTCCCCATCTGTTCTGTATTTCTCTACCCATTCCGAGGCATCGGGAGATTGTGCCAGCTTCAGTAGACAAAGGCCGACCCTGCGAGGTTCCTGAGGCGTCCAGAGAAGGAGCAGCTCCAGCTGGATTCAGCTTTATGATGGTTGGAGCTACACATGCTGCTCCTGTGCTTCCAGTGATCCAGACCTCATCTGCCCTCTGCACCTACTGACTCGTCCCTATGCTGAACTGGTCTTCATGTCAATTTAAATAATTTCTGTCATACTGAATTTTCACCTGCACAACACACAAGATGTTATATCATTTCTATCTGTTATCACCCAAATGAGGATGGGTTCCCTGTTGAGTCTGGTTCCTCTCAAGGTTTCTTCCTAATGCCATCTCAGGGAGTTTTTCCTTGCCACCGTTGCCGTCACCCTTGGCTTGCTCATCAGAGAGATTTCATTAATTCGTCTCATTATTATCTACACATTTTTCTCACACATACACACTTCCAATTATTTTCTTTTCTAAAATTATTATTATTATTATTATTATTATTATTATTATTATTATATTGTTTTTGTGCAAATTTTCTTTCATTTTTGTGAAGCTGCTTTGAGACAATGACCATTGTTAAAAGCGCTATATAAATAAAGTAGAATTGAATTGAATTGAACCTTATCGCCTGCGGGAAGAAGCTCCTCCTCAGTCTCTCTGTATTGACCTTCAGGGAGCGGAATCGCTTCCCAGACCGCAACAGAGAGAACAGTCCATTGTTGGGATGGCTGAGGTCCTTAACTATCTTCCTGGCTTTGGTCCAGCACCGCTTACTGTAGATCGAGTGCAGGTCAGGGAGCTCGGTGCGGATGATGCGCTTAGCTGATCGCACCACCCTCTGTAGAGCTCGTCTGTCCTGCATGGTGCTGTTTCCAAACCAGGTTGTGATGTTTCCCGTCAGGATGCTGTCTATGGTGCAGGAGTAGAAATTCCAGAGCACCTTGGAGGGCAGTCTGAAGTCTCTCAAGCGTCTTAGGTGGTAGAGATGCTGCCGGGCCTTTTTCACCAGGGTGTTGATGTGACAGGGCCATGCCAGGTCCTGCGTGATGTGAACACCGAGGTATCGAAAGCTGTCCACTCTCTCCACTGGACTGCTGTTGATGACGGGGGTCTGGTAGTCAACTCCACTATCAACTCTTTTGTCTTGCTGACGTTCAGGAGGAGGTTGTTCCTCTGGTACCATTTCTCCAGATTTCCAATCTCCTCTAGGTAGGCCGACTCATCGTTGTTCGTGATCTGTCTGACCATGACAGTGCCGTCAGCAAACTTGATGACGGTGGTGGAGTTGGTAGTGGCCACGCAGTTGTAGGTGTACAAAGAGTACAGCTGGGGGCTCAGAACACAACCCTGGGGGGCTCCACTGTTGAGAGTGAGGAAGGCTGAGACATGTCCGCCCATCCTTACTGCCTGTGGTCTGCCAGTTAGGAAGTTGGAGATCCACAGACACATAGATGAGCTGAGTCCCAGGTGCTCCAGCTTGGTGGTGAGTGTGGAGGGAATTACGTATGGTATTAAATGCTGAGCTGTAGTCGATGAAGAGCATTTTCACAAAATTCCCTTTCCTAGTGTCCAGGTGAGTGAGCGATGTGTGGAGGAGATATGAGATTGCATCGTCCGTGGAACGATTTGGACAGTATGTAAACTGTAGAGAGTGTGTCGGGTAGTGAAGAAATGATGAAGTCTCTGACCAGGTGTTCAAAGCACTTCATCACTACTGAGGTGAGGGCTACAGGGCGATAGTCATTGAGAGAAGCAGGATGTGGTTTCTTTCACGTGGGGATCACCGACTGAGATAAAGAGATGTTGAATATCTCAGTGAACACAGGTGCTAGCTGGTCTGCGCAGGCTCTGAGAATACGGCCTGAGATGCCGTCTGGTCCTGCTGCTTTCCTGGTGTTCACTCTCTTGAAGGCTCTCCTCACGTCGTGCTCGGTGATGATGAGGCTTTGAAACCAGACAATTTAAGTGATACAGATGATAAACTAACCACACCACATCAGAACCTAGAATACTTTACTTCCCTTGAAGAGAATGAACTAATTTCACTCATCTATTCTTCAAAATCATCAACCTGTGTATTAGATCCTATACTGACACATTTTCAAGCAGATAATACCAGCAATAACAGAACCTCTGTTTAAAATAATTAATTCCTCACTCAGCATTGGTTATGTTCCCAAAACCTTTAAATGAGCAGTTATTAAACCACTAATTAAGAAACCTGACCTCGACCCCTGTCAGCTGTCTAATTACAGGCTAATATCAAACCTCTCATTTATCTCAAAGATTCCGGAAAAGATAGTAGCGGAGTAGCTATGCTCATATCTAAATAGAAATAGCATACATGAACTGTATCAGTCAGGATTTAGGCCTCATCACAGCACAGAAACAGCACTCGTTAAAGTAGTAAATAACCTCCTATTGGCCTCTGATCAGGGTTGAGTCACTATACTTGTGTTACTCGACCTCAGTGCAGCTTTTGACACCATTGGTCATAGTATTCTACTTCACAGATTTAAAAAATGTAGTAGGAATTAAGGGAGCAGTATTCTCCTGGCTCAGATCATATTTGACTGGTCGTTATCAGTATGTAGATTTAAATCGTGATTATTCTGCATGTTTTCAAATGGGGTTCGGTTTTAGGCGTATAACAAAATTATGCGTCTCAGCAAAACCAGATGTGAAAAAACATCTTTTAATAAAGTTTATCAATGTCTGAAGGATATAAGACTAGTTAATAAATTTCCTTCTCCTTCTGCTGCGTATACGAGCACATCACCCCTATATTATCCACACTGCACTGACTGTGAAATTTCACATCGATTTTAAAATACAGGTGAAACCTCAGATTACGAGCATAATTCGTTCCAGAAGTGGACTCATATTCCAAAACACTCGTAAACCAAATTAAATTTTCACATAATAAATAATGGAAACTCAAATTATTTGTTACACAGCCCCAAAAAATAAATAGATAAAAATAATTAATACAAAATATAAAGTAAAAATAAGACAAATTAGCCTGCACTTTACCCTAAAAAGTTAAAATAAATCCCGAAAGATAAGTGTTTCCTTTTGTGTGCGCAGGCGCTGTGTGTGTGTGTGAATCTAAAGTAAGCCCCCCCTCCCCCTACTCAGTTACCCTTCCTCCACTCTTTTCACACACACGCGTGCACACAACGGAAACACTGTTTTATCAGAAAAATAAACAAGAAATCTCTCTAATGACACTCGATTGAGCCACACACTAATGGACTCACTGCTGTAAAGTAAAAATAAAACAAATTAACCTGCAATTTACCTTTGAAAAGAATCACGACAGAGCAGAGTTTCTTTTTCTGAGTGTGTCTGTGAAGGCGAAAGTAGGAGGGGTCTGTGTGTGTGTGTGTGTATGTGTGTGGCACGGTGCCCAATGACACGTGTGCACACAGACACAAACTTTACTGAGCCTTGAGCAGAGAGAGAAAATGGATTTTTAACCTCTCTAATGAGACTTGCTTTTGCTTTACACGTGCGCTGTACACACAAAATATGTTTTACACACACACACGTGGTCACTGTATTATACAGTAAACAGTACACGCGTGCATGGATGTTGATTATACCAGTATGAGACGAGCACTAAGACCCAGCAGTGGAGCGATTACCCACAATTCCGCAGCGCAAGAGAGAGAAAAAACACTCAGTTCTGATCATGTGACGCTCGTCATCAAAACAAGCAGCGCATACGTGATACATGATACTCGGTACTTGTAAACCAAGACTTGTTCGTTTTCCAAGGCAAAATTATTAAAAATTCAATTCAATTCAATTCAATTTTATTTGTATAGCGCTTTTAACAAGTGACATTGTCTCAAAGCAGCTTTACACAATCAAAAGAATTATTTAAATTTGTATGGAATGTGAATGTGTATGAATCAAAAATGTTCAGATAGTCCCTGGTGAGCAAGCCCGAGGGCGACAGTGGCAAGGAAAAACTCCCTGAGATGGTAATAGGAAGAAACCTTGAAAGGAACCAGACTCAACAGGGAACCCATCCTCATCTGGGTGAAACAGATAGCAGGAAATGATCTGCATTTATACAGTGTGTTAGGTGGCAGGCAGTTCAGTATAACAGTTGATGTTAATTGATGTTAAAATTGAGTCCAGGTAGTTATTGGAGACTCAGGTAGACTTGTAGAAAGTTCCAGTCCTGAACTATCGAAAAATCTTTGCTCGTCTTGCAGAACACACGCAAATCCCGTTACTCGCAATCCGACTTTTGACCAATAATGGTCTCACGTTTAGGTATGATGTTATAGTTAGTCCTGCCGGAGTCCCTGCTTGCACTCTGCACTAAATATATATTCACCTCACACATTATGTGACTGTGACCAGACCTGTTATCTCTCCTTCTCTTCTCTCTCTCTCTCTCCTTCTCTTTGTCTAGCTCTCCCTGTCTCTCTCTCTCTCACTATACATGTCTCTCCTGAGCTGCCAGTGATCCAGACCCCCTCTGTCCTCTGGACCTGTCTGACTCGTCCTGGTGTCCCTCTTCTGGTTGGAGATCTCGTCGCATGGACGCCCCCGTGTGGTCTGTCTGGGAATGCGTCTGGTGACTGGGGACGGTTCCACTTTACCATGAAGATGGTCCTGTCCTCGGCTGAAGCAGACAGCTGTTCACTGAGGACTCGTGACTGCAGTCGCTCGATAGTTCAGGACTGGAGTTTCCTACAGTCCACCTGAGTCTTCAATAATGTACTGGACTCCATATGAACTTCTCCACATCTCCTGTTATACTGAACTTCCAGCCTCCTAACACACAGTATGAGTGCAGATCAATCCCTGCTATCCGTTATCACCCAGATGAGGATGGGTTCCCTGTTCAGTCTGGTTCCTCCCAATCTGATTCTTTCTATTGACAATATAATTTATACTTAAAAAAAATTATTTTCTTTTACATTTATTGAAATAGTTTTAAACAAGGAATATAAATAAAATTGAATTGAATTGAAAGTAAAGGAGTGAAGTTGAGAGCGTGAGGAGAGAAAGCCCCAGGCTTAACAATTTACTGTGTGCACTTAATGTTTTACTTTTGTTGCTTTACACATTAGCTCGCACTGCAGTACTGTTGGCCCATGATCATGGAATAATTCTGTTTATGGAATAAATATATATAATTATGAAGAAATACTTTGTAAATGTATTATGTGTTGATGAAATACATTATTAAATGTTTGATCTTGCCCTATGAAGTTAGTCGAGTGTGTATCTTTAAAACCTTATAATGGAGGTATGGCTCTGGCAGCTTCTAAATGGCTCCAGTGTTTGGTGTTTTGTCTCCACTGTGCTTCAAACCTGCTTGTCTAGTTGTCTAGGTTAGTGTTTGTGTGTGTGTTTGTGTTTCTATGAGACTAAAAACAAAACCTGTGAATAGAACACTAGAACACATTCTGACCTACGTCTACATAAAAAGGAGAGAAATGTGCGTGTGGGTGAGAGAGAGAGGGATATTATTATTCCGTCCTGTGTCTCCTCATGCTTCCAACCAGAACAATTAGTATCAAAGCAGAGGACTTTAATCCTGCCTCCGTCTTCACTCCTGCACTTTCAATTCAATTCAATTGTATTTAGATAACTCGTTTAACACTAGTCCAAATTTATTTTTTTTAAAGATTAGAACCTTTTTGAAAAAAGTATAAATGATTATATTGATATTGTCCCTGAAGAGCAAGTCAGGGGCGACAGAACTCAAGGGAAAAACTCCCTGAGATGACAGTATGAAGAAACCTTGAGAGGAACCGGACTCAACAGGGAACCCATCCTCATCTGGGTGATAACAGATAGCAGGGATTGATCTGCACTCATACTGTGTGTTAGGAGGGGGAAGTTCAGTAGAAAAGGCCAACAGTGGTACTTTTGGAACCAAAGCTGTATTTAAAAAGCCTACAATCTGCAGTTAGTGTGTGTGTGTGTGTGTGTGTGTGTGTGTGTGTGTGTGTGTGTGTGTGTGTGTGTGTGAAACAACCTGTTGATCAACTTTCTTATTTAACTTTGCATATTGTAATTAGGCATTGTGGTGACAAATGTAGATAGACAGACTACTGATCTGAACTGAACTAATGATCCTGATAATATTTGGAGAAGAGTAAAGTGAACATGAACTTATTTCACCGGTCAGTCATTTCAACTGAATCTGAGTTTAAAATCCTAAATTCTATAGACAGACAGCGCTGGAAATGTGTATTAATCATTAATGTATGCCTGGGTTCTTCAACACCATGTGCAATATTACTCATCATCGCTGTAAATGTAAATTCTACATTGGAATCTGGTTTCTGCTACTCTATTGCTACCGTTACTCTACTTTTGTCTATTTTATGTCTAGTTTGCGGATTTTTATTTGTATTTACTTTCATTTCATTTATTGCTTCCGTTGTGTGTAAGCTTTTTCCCTCCGCTTTCCTCTTGGAGCAGTCTCTGGCATCAACAGTTGTGTTCATTTGTCTGTTATTTATTGGTGGTAATGAATTCATGAATGTAGTCGTATAGTATTTTTTTTTAAATGAATGTATTTAATTAATTGCATCAGTGTTTTACTGAAACAGCCTAATAAGCATGTCTTACTGTACAACCCCCCCCCCCCCCCCAGTTTCATTGAATCACATTGTGGTTTTCCGTTTCCAGGGTAACCTGTACAGTCACCAGGGTGAGGGCGTGTCACGCCTCGTGCTCCAGCTGTCCAATCAGAGGAGGCGGAGCGAATACACGCACTGAGCATCCTCACGCTCGCAGAGGAATGACAGCAGTGACGTCATATGACGTTGTTATCCGAGCTGAGACACACACACACACACACACACAGAGCGGAGTCATGGACACACTGTTACGCGGTGTGTGTTGTAGAGTGAGTTCTTGTCCCCGCAGTCCTGCGCTTTATACCCGGGGGGAGGGAGTTTAACGTGCTGCTGCTCCTCATCCTCTTCATCCTCCTCCTCCTCCTCCTGATGGACTTCCTCCTGAGCGGGCTGGCTGCGTGCGGCGCGTGTCTGTTCACGAACCCGCTGGAGGTGGTGAAGACCCGGATGCAGCTGCAGGGGGAGATGCGGAGCCGCGGCTCGTACCGGCTTCACTACCGCAACGTCTTCCACGCCTTCTACACCATCGGGCGCGTGGAGGGGGCGCGCGCGCTGCAGAAGGGGCTCGTGCCCGGGCTGCTCTACCAGTTCTTCATGAACGGGGTGAGACTCGGCTCGTACGCCGCCATCGAGTCGGCCGGGTACATCCACACCGACGGGCGCGTGAACACGGGCAGGAGCACCGCGGCGGGGGCGGCGTCGGGGGTCGTGGGGGCCTTCGTGGGCAGCCCCATCTACCTGGTGAGGACGACCACGACTCTTTCTCTGTGTGTGTGTGTGTGTGTGAGACCTTCCAGGTACACGTCAGAACCCGCACTGTGACGCCTTTATGCTTTAAAAAGTACACATACAGACCGGATGGTCACGTCGTCAGGTCACGTGTGCCTCATAATAATCTATGTCAAGGTTATCTCAGTTCACTGGGGGGGCCTGGAGCCTATCCCAGGAGACGAGGCGGGGTACACTCCATCGCAGTGCACACACACACACACACACACACACTCACTCACACACTACGGGCAATTTAGGAACGCCAATCAACCTAACCTACATATCTTTGGACTGTGGGAGGAAACCGGAGAACCCGGAGGAAACCCACCAAGCACGGGGAGAACATGCAAACTCCATGCACACAGAGACGGGAATCGAGCCTGGCCGGGGAATCGAACCCGGACCCTGGAGGTGCAAGGCGACAGTGCTAACCACTACACCACTGCGCCACCTAACTCAATTCAGTTGAGTTTTATTCATATAGCTCGATCCACACACACAGGTTTTACACCGGATGCCCTTCCTGATGCAACTCTCCCATTTTATCCAGACTTGTGATCGGCACTGCACACTGTAAAAAAAACAAACAAACAAACAAACAAACAAACAAAACAAGCCGCATCAACGTAAAAACGTTTTTAAAAAGGTTTACTCAACTTTTAGAGAAATTTGCTGGCCAAACAAAATATTTTACATCGCTGTTTAGTTGACACACCATGTACTCAGTTCAAAATCTTGAGCTGACTCAACTTGTAATATTTAAGTCAGCTCAAGTAGTATTGGCTGTGGGATTAAATAAACATGTTTCTCTATGCCCAGCTTTTCATCTACTTAAAAAGGTAAGTTGTCTCTCATTGTAGCTCACTGAAGTAGTTGGTTCAAATGATTGTTTTCCCATAGGAAACAAATTGTCAATACCACAACCAATAAAACACAAACATTACTTAAAAAAAAACCTTATTCTTCCTAAACTAGGACAATAGAGTTTCTATTTTGCTTAAAAGTCAATAAAACACACCAGATGCTTATCAGACTCTTCAAGTCCAATAGAAATGGTTCGCATGGCTTCATAGCTGTACATCCAGTCCTTTTGGAATTCAATGTTTAGGGCACAGACCTGACCAAACGTCACTTGTACATCAACAGTCACCCAGACCCTCAAGGACTACAGTCCCCTCCAACAGCATCACAAAGAGTTTTATTGCTAAGGACGCATGCACGTACAAGGGATTTGTTTTAGTGACAGAGCTTCCAGAACAAAACAGTGACAAGACAAAACAATTTTGGACAAAAAAAAATTAAAGTTAACAACAAATGGAGTATTTTGAACAACAGCTTGTTCATGCTTCTCCTATAGCAGCACAAGGACAGCCGTCACCCCACTGACCCAAATCACACACTGCAGAACTCTGGGTAAAGAAACAAGACGAGTCTTGTAGGGTTAGGGTTATAGATTTTAAAAGAAAATTATGGACATGATTATAAAATGTGTGAGAAAATGTATGAATCAGAATGATCAGATTGTCGCTGATGAACAAGCCGAGGGCGCCGGTGCTGAGAGGAAAACTCCCTGAGATGGCAATAGGACACGTGGGCAGAGGTGTCTTTCTTTACATGATTATAAAAAATTATTCATTATGTTTAAATTTAATGATCAGAAAAATTAAATGTTATCAGAAAATAATGAATTGGACTTTGAGGTGTGTGAGGGATTCCGAGCATGCCCCGCCTTCGGTCATGTGAGTGTTTCTGCATTCTGATGTCAGAGGCGTGTGTGTTGCTGCTTTACCTGCTCAGGTGTGTCTGGGTTTCTACTGCAGGTTCGTGATCTGAGTTAAACAAATGGATGTAAATGAGAAGGTTTGGGTCCTCTCTCTCTCTCTCTCTCTCTCACACACACTGTGTATCGTTCCAGGTAAAGACACACCTGCAGAGTCAGTCCACGTCCTCCATAGCTGTGGGACACCAGTACAAGCACCAGGTGAGTCCCCCCCCCCACCCCCCCCTCGCCCCCTCCATTCTGATCAACCTTAACCCTGACATGCAGACTCCCCGACTGTAGTGACCAAGGGGAAGTGAGCGAGGCTGGAATTGGGGCCAGGTACAATGGGTTCATTTAAAAATCACATGTAGAAATAGTTCGTTATAACAAGTTTGTTATAATAGAAACAAGTTAATTATAATGATGAATTACACCTTTATAAACAACAATTACACCTATAACATTCATTATAAAGTTATGCTTTTTGATTCACCTTTTTATTACAAGTATTTTCACTCCGTCTGTCTCTCTGTCTGTGGTGTAGGGGATGATGCACGCTCTGTCTGTGATCCACAGAGAGCACGGCATTGTGGGATTGTGGCGAGGTTCCAGTGCGGCGGTGCCGAGGGTCAGCGTGGGTTCTGCGTCTCAGCTCTCCACCTTCTCCCTCACTAAAGAAATCCTCACTGATCTACAGGTGCGCGCACACACACACACACACACACACACCTTCACTTTACTACATCTCTCCTTGTGTCCTCCCATCTCTTACAGTACCTTATCTGTCTCTCTCTCTCTCTCTCTCTCTCTCTCTCTCTCTCCCTGTCTGTGTGTAGATATTCTCAGCACACAGCTGGATGGTTCCTCTCTGCTCTGGGATGGTCAGCAGCGTGGTGGTGGTTCTGTTCATGACTCCGCTTGATGTCGTCAGCACACGACTCTACAATCAGCCCGTGGATTTTCTAGGAAAGGTAAGGAACGCTCACCTCACCCCTGATTCCGCCCACTCGGACACATGTAAAGGCATTGGGGGCGGGGTTTCTTTCTCACACACAAAAAAACAGACAACCTGAACTTTATGTGACATATAAAGCATTCAGATGTACCTGTGTGTGTGTGTGTGTGTGTGTGTGTGTGTGCGCAGGGTGAGCTGTACCGAGGCTTCATGGACTGTTTCTCTAAGACCCTGAAGAAAGAGGGTGTTGCTGGTCTGTATAAAGGTCTGGGCGCGTCCTATTTCAGACTCGGACCACACACGATCCTCTCGCTGCTGTTCTGGGACAAGCTACGAGCACTGTACTACAGCTAACACACACACACACACACTCACACTCACAGATCGAGAGGAATGGGCTGTGTGAGTTCGTGTAGGAGTCACAGTAATGATGAGAAAATGACTGAAGCTGATCATCTCAGGTGTTGCGATTCATTACCTACAGAAGATGTAATAAATTAGATGGCCCTGTGAGTGTTCCTTTTATTTTGGCCAGATACATGTTAATGTACATGTTAAACAGGGCGTCATGGTTCCGATCAGTAATGAGGAAACGTCTCTCTGTGTCCCTCAATCCACATACAGTTAAAATCCAAATATTTACATACACTTCAAAAAAACAAAAACTTTTTCAGTTTTAGATCAATAAATATAATTTTTTTTTTGCATTTGTTAAATGTCAGAATTGAGCGAGCGAGAATTCTTTGTATTTTTTTTAGCGCTTTTATCAAAGTCAGAAGTATATACATACACTAAGTTTATTGTGTCTTTAAACAAAAAAGAAAACTCCAGATGATTCGATTCTCAGCATAAGAAGCTTCTGATTCAGGTTAATTGATGAGTTAATTGGTGGTGCACCTCAAAGTGTTTTTTTTCTGGTGTATGTAAATATCTGGTTTCAACTGCTCATGTGTTTTTATTATTAAACACTTGAAGTCCTGATTTTATTTCTCCAAAGAATTTATAATTGATTAACGATTATCAGCGAAGTCAACAGCTACTTTAACCTTAATAATAATAATTACACAGGAGTTTAGATCAAAGAGATGTTCATGCATCCCATTACTGCGACTCCAGCGGAGAGATGAACACAGAGCTGTATCTCACTGTAAGTCGTCTTATTATTATTCAAATGTAGTGTATGTTACACAATAAGGCAGTGTTTAAAACACAGGCCTTAAAACGTATCGGACCGATCTTAGAGATCAGACAGATTTACAGCATCTGCACATTTACGGACGTTCAGTTTAAGAATTTAAGCAAAATAAAATGTACTGTATTTAAATCTCCCTTACAGACACTTACAGCATTACTGTATAAACTATATTCACTTTACACATTAAAGTACGATTCTTTTTGACGGACTCATTAGCACTGATAATAATAATAATGATAAATGTTTATGGAGTGATAATATCAGGAGTTAGGCAAGTTTATTTTTGTATTCTCTTTGGAATAATAACGTGAGATAACAGCAGTGAGATGTGACACGACGCAGCTTTAACATTCTGTCCTTTAAGTCTGTGTAATTAATTTATTATTTATTAATTACTTAATAAATTATTAGTACGTAAACACACTTCATCCTTTAAAGTCTCCTACAGGGCATGTAGACATTGCAGTGTCTTACCTTTCCAGACACTGGGTCCTCCCAGAAATGTCTCTCTCTCTCACACACGCACACACACAGAGCAGGTTTAACATGTTTTGAATATGAGGCTGAGCTGTATAAATGAGTGTGATGTGAAGAACACCTCACCTGAAGCCTTACTGACACATAAACCTGTATCACATGCTACTGTACATGACAATTTGTGTGTGTGTGTTGTTAAAACCACTGATAAATAAATAAATAAACTTGAACTGAATAATCTGCTGTACATCAGGAACTAACACTGCTGCTAAACACTAAC